>JANJGN010000017.1:88006710-88044399 GCA_026770705.1 Isurus oxyrinchus
AGCAGGGTGAGGCTGAGGGTGAGGGTGTCAATGAGGGGATGGGTCAGGGTGAGGGCGAGTGGGATGGTGAGGTGGAGTGTGAGGGTGTCGGTGAGGCGGAGGGGGAGGGTGAGGATTTGGGTGAGCGGGTCAGTGAGGGGGAGGGTGAGAGGGAGGGTGAGTGGGACGGGGAGGGTGAGGGGGGTGGTTGCGGGGGTCGTTGAGGGGGAGGGTGTGATTGGGGTGCGAGGGGGAGGGTGAGGGTGAGGTGGTCAGTGAGGGGGGAGGGTGAGGTGAGGGGGTCAGTGAGGGGGAGGGTGAATGGGGGGGCGAGGGAATGGGAGAGGGGAAGGGATCAGTGAGGGGCTGGGTGAGCAGTTCGGAGGGGTTGGTGAGGGGGAGGGGAGGTTGAGGGGGAGGGTGGTTGAGGGGGAGGGTGAGGGTGTGGGATAGGGGGAGGGGGAGGGTGAGGGGGGTCAGTGAGGGGGAGGGGGAGGGGGAGGGTGAGGGGGAGAGTGAGAAGGAGGGTGATTGGGGGCAAGAGGGAGGGAGCGGGTGAGGGGGAGGGGGTTGATGACGGGGAGTTGAGGGGGTTTGGTGAGGGAGAGGGGGTGGGGGAGTGTGAGAAAGAGGGAGAGGGTGTCGGTGAGGTGAAGGGCAGGAGGAGCGTGAGGGGGTTGTTGAGGGGGACGGTGAGGTGGTAGGTGAGGAGAAGGGTGAGGGGTGTCGGGGAGCGGGAGGGTGAGGGTGAGGGAAAGGTTGAAGGGGTCGGTGAGAGTGAGGGTGAGGGGGGAGGCTGTGGGCCTCGGTGAGGGGGAGGGTGAGGGTTTCGGTGATAGAGAGGGTGAGAGGGAGAGTGAGAGGGAGGGTGAGGTTGAGGGGACGGGTGAGGGGGTCAGTGAGGGGGTCGGTTAGGGGTTCGGTTAGGGGGTCGGTGAGGGGTCGGTGAGGAGGAGGGTGAGGAGGTGGGTGAGGGGGGTGATTGTATCATTGATGGGGAGGGTGAGTGGGGGGGTGAGGGGGAGGCTGAGGTTGAGAGAGAGGTGGAGGAGGTTACAGGGATAGGGAGGGTTGTAAGGGCTGGAGGAGGTTACAGAGATAGGGAGGGTTGTAGGGTCTGGTGGAGTTTACAGAGATAGGGAGGCGTGTAGGGGCTGGAGTTGGTTACAGAGATAGGGATGTGTGTTGGGGCTGGAGGAGGTTACAGATATATGTAGGGTTGTATTTGGCTGGAGGATGTTACAGAGATAGGGTGGGGTGTATGGGCTGGAGGAGGTTACAGAGATAGGGTGGGGTGTATGGGCTGGAGGAGGTTACATAGATCGGGAGATCTGCAGCTGCTGGAGGAAGTTGCAGAGATAGGGAGGAGTGTAGGGGCTGCAGGAGGTTACAGAGATAGGGAGTCATGTAGGGTCTGGAGGAGGTTCCAGAGATAGGGAGGTTTGTATGGTCTGGGGGAGGTTACAGAGATTGGGAGCGTTGTAGGTGCTGGAGGAGGTTTTAGAGATAGGGAGGTTTTTAGGGGCTGGAGGAGGTTACAGAGTTGGAACGGGTATAGGTGCTGGAAGCGTTTACAGAGATAGGGAGGGGTGTAGGTGCTGGTGGAGGTTACAGAGATAGGGAAAGGCATAAGGGCTGGAGCAGGTTACAGAGATAATAGATTTGTAGGCGCTGGAGGGTGTTACAGAGATAGGGAAAGTTGTAGCGAGTGGAGGATGTTACAGAGATGGGGAGTGTTGTACGGAGTGGAAGAGGTTACAGAGATAGGGAGGGTTGTAGTGAGTGGAGTAGGTTACAGAGATAGGGAGGATTGCAGAGAGTGGAGGAGGTTAAAGAGATAGGAAGGCTTTCTGGGCTGGAGGAGGTTACAGAAATAGGGATGTTTGTAGGGTCTGGACGTGGTTACAGAGATAGGGAGGGTTTCAGGGGCTGGAGGATGTTACAGAGATGAGGGGTGTAGGGTCTGGAGGAGGTTAGAGAGATAGGGAGGGTTGTAGTGCTGGAGGAGGTGACAGAAATAGGAAGGGTTGTAGTGAGTGGAGGAGGTTACTGAGATAGGGAGGGGTGTAGGGGCTGTAGGAAGTCAGAGAGATAGGGAGGGTTGTAGAGGCTGGAGGATGTTACAGAGATAGGTAAGGGTGTATATGGCTGGAGGAAGATACAGAGTTAGGGAGGGGTGTAGGTGCTGGAGCAGGTTACAGAGATAAGGTGTGGTGTAGGGTCTGGAGGAGGTAACAGAGATAGGGAGGGTTGTCTGGGCTGAGAGATGTTACAGAGATAGGGAGGTTTGTAGGGTTTGGAGTCGGGTACAGAGATCGGGACGCTTGTAGGGGCTGGAGGAGTTACAGAGATAGGGAGCGGTATAGGGGGCTGGAGGAAGTTTCAGAGATAGGGAGGGGTGTAGCGTCTGGAGGAGGTTAAAGAGATAGGGAGGGGTGTAGGATTTGGAAGAGGTTAGACAGATGGGGAGGGGTGTAGGGGCTGGAGGAGGTTACAGAGATAGGGAGGTTTGTAGGGGCTGGAGGAGGTTACAGAGATAGGGAGGGTTGTAGGGGCTGGTGGAGTTTACAGAGATAGGGAGGGGTGTAGGGGCTGGAGGAGGTTACAGAGATTGGGAGTTTTGTAGGCGCTGGAGGGGGTTACAGAGATAGGGATGCGTGTAGGGGCTGGAGGAGTTACAGAGATAGGGAGGCGTGTAGGGGCTGGAGGAATTACAGAGATAGGGAGGCGTGTAGGGGGCTGGAGGAAATTTCAGAGATAGGGAGTGGTAAAGGGTCTCGAGGAGGTTAATGAAATAGGGAGGTTTGTAGAGAGTGGAGCAGTTTACGGAGATAGGGGGGTGGTTTAAGGGATGGAGAAGGTTACAGAGAGCGGGAGGGTTGTAGGGCTGGAGGAGTTTTCAGGGATAGTGATATCTGTGTGGGCTGGAGGATATTACAGAGGTAGAGAGTGGTGAAGGGGCTGGAGGTGCTTACAGAGATAGGGAGTGTTGGAGTGAGTGGAGGTGGTTACAGAGATGGAGGGTGTAGGGGCTGGTGGATGTTACAGAGATAGGGAGGGTTGTAGTGAGTGGAGGAGGTTACAGAGATATGGAAGGATGTAGGGACTGGAGGAGGTTACAGAGATAGGGAGGGTTATGGGGCTGGAGGGGTTTTCAGAGATAGGGAGGGATGAAGGGGCCGGAGGATGTAACAGAGATAGAGAGGGTTGAAGGGCCTGGAGGAGGTTACAGATATAGGGTGGGTTGTAGTGAGTGGAGGAGGTTACAGAGATATGGAGGGATGTAGGGGCTGGTGGAGGTTACAGAGATGGTGAGGGTTGTAGGGGCTGGAGGAGGTTAGCAAGATGGGAGGGGTGTATGGGCTGGAGGAGGTGACAGAGATAGGGAGGGTTGTAGTGAGTGGAGGAGGTTACCGATATAGGGAGGCGTGTAGCGGCTGGAGTAGTTTCCAGAGATAGGGATGCGTGTAGAGGCTAGAGGAGTTTACAGAAATAGGTAGGGGTGTATATGGCTGGAGGAGGTTACAGAGATAGGGCGGGGTGTAGGGATTGGAGTAGTTTACAGATAGAGGGAGGGGTATAGTGGCTGGAGGAGGTATAGAGTTTAGGGAAGGGTGTAGGTGTTGGAGCATGTTACATAGATAGGGTGGGGTGTAGGGTCTGGAGGAGGTAACAGAGATAGGGAGGGTTATGTGGGCTGAGAGATGTTACAGTGATAGGGAGGTTTGTAGGGCTTGGAGTCGGGTACAGAGTTAGGGAGGGTTGTAGTGAGTGGAGGAGGTTACAGAGATACGAAGGGGTGTAGGGTCTGGAGGAGGTTACAGAGATACGAAGGGGTGTAGGGGCTGGAGGAGGTGACAGAGATAGGGTGGGGTGTAGGGTCTGGAGGAGGTTACAGAGATACGAAGGGGTGTAGGGGCTGGAGGAGGTGACAGATATGGAGGGGTGTAGGGGCTGGAGGGGCTGGAGGGGGTTACAGAGATAGGGATGCGAGGAGGTTAAAGAGATAAGGAGGGTTGTAGAGAGTGGAGCAGTTTACAGAGATAGTGAGGTGGTTTAGGGGATGGAGGAGGTTACAGAGAGAGGTAGGCGTGTAGGTGGCTGGATGAGGTTACAGAGATGGGGTTGTGGAGCTGGAGGAGTTTTCAGAGATAGGGAGATCTGTAGGGGCTGGAGGAGGTTACAGAGATAGGGAGGGATGAAGGGGCTGGAGGATGTAACAGAGATAGAGAGGGTGAAGGAGCTTACAGAAATATGGAGTGTTAGAGTGAGTGGAGGAGTTTACAGAGATGGGTTTGGTGTAGGGGCTGGCGGATGTTACAGAGATAGGGAGGGTTGTAGTGAGTGGAGGAGGTTACAGATTTTAGGAGGGTTGTAGGGGCTGGAGGAGGTTACAGAGATACGGAGGGTTGTAGGGGCTGGAGGAGGTTACAGAGATAGGGAGGGTTGTAGGGGCTGGTGGAGTTTACAGAGATAGGGAGGCGTGTAGTGGCTGGAGGAGGTTACAGAGATAGGGAGTGGTGTAGGGGCTGGAGGTGGTTACAGAGATAGAGAGGGGCTGAACGTGCTGGAGGAGGTTACAGAGATAGGGAGATTTGTAGGGGCTGGACAAATTTACAGAGATTGGGAAGTTTGTAGGGGCTGGAGGAGGTTACAGATATAGGGAGGGTTGTAGTGAGTGGAGGATGTTAAAGAGATAGGGAGGGGTGTAGGGGCTGGAGGAGGTTACAGAGATAGGTAGGAGTGTAGGGGCTGGAGGAGATTACAGAGATAGGGAGGGTTCTAGGGGCTGGAGGAGGTTACAGAGATAGGGAGGGTTGTAGGTGCTGGAGGAGGTTACAGAGATAGGGAGGGGGCTAGGGGCTGGAGGACTTTACAGTAATATGGAGGGTTGTAGGAGCTGGAGTATGTTACAGATATAGGGAGCGTTGTAGTGAGTGGAGGAGTTTGCAGAGTTAGGGAGGGGTGTAGCGGTTGCAGGTGGTTACAGAGATATGGAGGGGTGTAGGGTCTGGAGGTGTTTACAGAGATAGGGAGGAGTGTACGGGCTGCAGGAGGTTGCAGAGATAGGGAGGTTTGTGGGGGCTGGAGGAGGTCACAGAGATAGGAAGGGTTGTAGCTGCTAGAGCAGGTTACAGAGATAGGGTGGTTTGTAGGGCTGGAGAAGGTTACAGAGATAGGAAGTGTTGTAGGGGCTCTGAGGATGTTACAGAGATAGGGAGGGGTGTAGGTGCTCGAGGAGGTTACAGAGATAGGGAGGGGTGTATGTGCTGGAGGAGGTTACAGAGGTAGGGAGATTTGAAGGGACTGGACGAGGTTTCATACATAAGGAGGGTTGTAGGGGCTGGAGGAGGTTACCGAGATAGGGAGGGGTGTAGGGTCTGGAGGTGATTACAGAGTTAGTGAGAGTTGTAGTGGCTGGAGGAGGTTACAGAAATAGTGAGGATTGTTCGCGGCTGGACTAGGTTACAGAGCTAAGGAGGGTTGTAGTGACTGGAGGAGGTTACAGAGATAGGGAGGGTTGAAGGCAGTGGATGAGTTTTCAGAGATCGGTGGGGTGTAGTGAATAGAGAGGTTACAGAGATAGGGAGGGCTGTAGAGAGTGGAGAAGTTTACAGAGATAGGGAAGGGTGTATGGTTTGGAGGTTACAGAGATAGGGAGGGGTGTAGGTGGCTGGAGGTGTTTACAGAGATAGGGAGGTGTGTAGGTGGCTGGTGGTGGTTACAGAGCTAGGGAGGGGTATAGCTGCTGGAGGAGCTTACAGAGTTAGGGAGGGGTGTAAGGGCTGGAGGAGGTTACAGAGATAGGGAGTTTTGTAGGGCTGGAGGAGGTTACTGAGATAGGCAGATTTGTAGGGGTTGGACAAGGTTATAGAGAGAGGGAGTGCTGTAGGGTGGTGTGTAAGGGCTGGAGTAGGTTACAGAGTTGAGGAGGGTTTTAGTGAGTGGAGGAGGTTACAGAGACAGGGAGAATTGTAGTGAATGGAGGAGGTTACTGAGATAGGGAGGGCTGTAGATAGTGGTGGGGTTTACAGCGATAGGGAGGGGTGTATGGGATAGAGGAGATTACAGAGATAGGGAGGTGTTTTGGGATTGGAGGTGGTTACAGAGATATGAGGTGTGTAGGGACTGGAGATGGTTACAGAGATATTGAGAGTTGTAGTGGCTGGAGGAGGTTACAGAGATCAGGATGGTTGTAGTGAAGGGTGGAGGGTACAGAGATAGGGAGGGCTGGAGTGAATGGAGGAAGTTACAGAGGAAGGGAGGGTTGTAGATAGTGGAGGAGTTTACAGAGATAGGAAGGGATGTAGGAGCTGGAGGAGATTACAGAGATAGGGAGAGGTGTAGGGGCTGGAGGAGGTTACAGAGATAAGGAGGTTTGTCGAAGATGGAGTAGGTTACAGAGATCAGGAGGGTTGTAGTGAGTGGAGTAGGTTACAGAGATAGGAAGTGTGTAGGGGCTGGAGGAGGTTGCAGAAACCAGGTGAGGGTTAGGTCCTGGAGGAGGTTACAGAGATAGCGAGGGGTGTAGGGGCTGAGGAGGTTACAGAGTTAGGAAAGTGTGAAAGAGCAGGAGGAGGTTATTGAGTTGTGAAGGGTTGTAGGGTCTTGAGGTTATAGAGATAGGGAGGGTTGTAGGGACTGGAGGAGGTTACAGAGTTAGGGAGCGGTGTAGAGGCTGGAGGAGGTTGCGAAGATAGGGATGGATGTAAGGGCTGGAGGTGCTTACAGAGATAGGAATGTTTGTAGGTGCTGTAGTACGTTACAGAGATAGGGAGGCTTGTAGGGGCTGGAGGAGGTTACAGATTTAGGGAGGGGTGTAGGGGCTGGCAGAGGTTACAAAGATAGAGAGGGGTGTAGCAACTGAAGATGGTTACAAAGATAGAGTGGGTTATGGAGGCTGGAGTAGGTTACAGACATAGGGATGTTATAGATATAGTGAGGCTTGTAGTGAGTGGAGGAAGTTACATATTTAGGGAGGGGTGTAGGGGCTGGAGGAGGGTACAAAGATTGGGACGGGTGTAGGGGCTGGAGATGGTTACAGAGATAGGAATCGTTGTAGGGATTGGAGGAGGTTACAGAGATAGGGAGGTTTGTAGTAGCTGGAGGAGGTTACAGAGATAGGGAGGAGGTTACAGACATAGGGAGGGTTGTAGTGAGTGGAGGACATTACTGAGATAGGGTGGGTTGAAGAGAGTAGAGGAGGTTAATGAGATAAGGAGGGGATTAGGGGCTGGAGGAGGTTAGAGTGATAGTGATGGGTGTAAGGGCTGGAGGAGGTTACAGAGATAGGGAGGGTTGTAAGGGCTGTAGGAGGTTACAGACATATGAGGGGTGTAGGGGCTGGAGGAGTTCACAGAAGTAGGGTTGGTTGTAGGGGCTGGAGGAGGTTACAGATCTAGGGAGGTTTGTAGGGGCTGGAGGTGGCTCCAAAGATAGGGAGGGGTGTAGGGACTTCAGGTAGTTAAAGAGATAGGGAGGGGTGTACGTGGCTGGAGTTATTTACAGAGAGACGGAGGGTTGTAAGGGCTGGAGGAGGTTAGATAGATAGGGAGCGGTGTAGATGGCTGGAGTTGGTTACAGAGATAGGGATGGGTGTAGGGACTGGAGGAGTTTAGAGATAGAGAGGGTTGTATGTGCTGAAGGCGGTTACAGAGATAGGGAAGGTTGTCGGTGCTGGAGGATCTAAAAAAAAGGGAGGGGTGTAGGTGGCTGGAGGAGGTAACAGAGATAGGGAGAGGTATATGGGACTGGAGGAGGTACAGAGATAGGGAGGTTTGTAGTGGCTAGAGGAGATTACAGGGATGTTGGGGCCGGAGTAGGTTACAGATATAGGGATGGGTATATGCCCTGAAGGAGGTTACAGAGATAGGGACCGTTGTAGGGGGCTGGAGGAGGTAACAAGATAGGGAGGGGTGTAGCGGCTGGAGAAGGTTACAGGGATAGGGAAGGTTTTAGGGGCTGGAGGATGTTACAGAGTTACAGAGGGGAGTATGGGCTGTAGGACTTTATAGAGACAAGGAGTGGTGTTGGTGTTGGAGGAGGTTACAGAGATTGGGAGGGTTGAATGGGACTGGAGGAGGTTACCGAGATAGGGAGGCTTGTAGTGAGTGGAGGAGGTTACAGATTTAGGGAGGGGTGTTGTGGCTCGAGGAGATAACAATGATAGGGAGGGGTTTAGGGGGCTGGAAGAGGTAACAGAGATAGGGAGGGGTGAAGGGTCAGGAGAAGGTTACAGAGATAGGGAGGATTTTAGGAACTGGAGGAGTTGAAAGAGATTTGGGGGTGTGTAGGGGCTGGAGGAGGTTACAGAGATAGGGTGGCTTGTAGTACGTGGATGAGGTTCCATATTTAGAGAGGGGTGTAGGGGCTGGAGGAGGTTACAGATAGGGAGGCTTCTAGTGAGTGGAGGAGGTTACGGATTTAGGGACTGGTGTAGGAGCTGGAGGAGGTTACAGAGATAGGGAGAGTTGTAGTGAGTGGAGGATGTTACAGAGATAGGGAGGGTTGTAGTGAGTGGAGGAGGTTACTGACATAGGGTGGGTTGAAGGGAGTAGAGGAGGTTAAAGAGATAGCGAGGGGATTAGGAGCTGGAGGAGGTTACAGAGATAGGGAGGGTTGTAGTGGCTGGAGGAGGTTACAGAGATAGGGAGAGTTGTAGTGTTTGGGGGATGTAACAGAGATAGGAATGTTTGTAGGTGCTGTAGTACATTACAGAGTTAGGGAGGGTTGTAGAGTATAAAGGAATTTACAGAGATAGGGAGAGTGGTGGTGAGTGGAAGAGGTTACTTATGGTGGGTTGACGGGAGTAGAGGAGGTGAAAGAGATAGCGAGGGGATTAGGGGTTAGAGGAGGTTAGAGAGACAGGGATAGGTGTAGGGGCTGGAGAGGGATACAGATTTAGGGAGGGCTGTAGGGGCTGGCGGAGGTTACTGAGATAGGGAGGGTTGTATGGGCTGTAGGAGTTTAGAGAGATAGGGAGTGTTGAACGGAGTGGGGGAGGTTACAGAGAAAGAGCGGGGTTGTAGGGACTTGTGGAGATTACAGAGATACGGAGGGTTGTAGTGAGTGGAGGAGGTTACAGGGATAGGGAGGGGTGTAGGGTCTGGAGGAGTTCACAGAGGTAGGGTCAGTTGTAGGGGCTGGAGGAGATTACAGAGATACGGAGGGTTGTAGTGGGTGGAGGAGGTTACAGAGATAGGGATAGGGGTAGTGTCTGGAGGAGGCTACAGAGGTAGGTTCGGTTGGGGGGCTGGAAGAGGTTACAGAGATAGGGAGGTTTGTAGGGGCTGGAGGTGACTCCAGAGATAGGGAGGGGTGTAGGGGCCGGAGGAATTTAGAGAGATAGAGAGGGGTGTAGGGGCTGTGGAAGATTACAGAGATAGCGATTGTTGTAGGGGCTGGATGAGGTTACAGAGATAGGGAGGGTTGTAGGGGCTGGATGAGGTTACAGTGATACGAGGGGGTGTAGGGCTGGTGGATTTTACAGAGATAGGGATGTTTGTAGGGGCTGGAGGAGGTTACAGAGATAGGGAGAGGTTTTGGGGGCTGGAAGAGGTAACAAGATAGGGAGATGTGTGGGGGCTGGAGAAGGTTACAGGGATAGGGAGGGTTGTTGGGGCTGGAGGATTATTATAGAGTTAGGGAGGGGTGTATGGGCTGGAGGAGTTTACACAGATAGGGAGTGGTGTTGGCTTTGGGGGAGGTTACAGAGTTTGGGAGGGTAGTAGGGGGCTGGAGGAGGTTACAGAGATAGGGAGTGGTGTTGGGGTTGGAGGAGGTTACAGAGATTGGGAGGGTTGTAGTTGTCTGGAGTAGGTTACAGAAATAGGGAGGGTTCTAGTGGCTGGAGTAAGTTACAGAGATAGGGAGGGTTGTAGGGGCTGGACGAGGTTACAGAGATAGGGAGGGGTGTAGGGGCTGGAGGGGGTTACAGAGATAGGGAGGGGTGTAGGGACTGGAGGAGGTTACAGATTAAGGGAGGAGATTACAGAGATAGGGAGGGTTGTAGTGAGTGGAGGAGGTTACTGAGATAGGGTGGTTTGAAGTGAGCAGATGAGGTTAAAGAGATAGGGTGGGGATTAGAGGCTGGAGGAGGTTAGAGAATTAGGGAGGGTTTTTGGGACTGGAGGGGGATAGAGAGTAAGGGAGGTCTATAGGGGCTGGAGGAGGTTACAGAGATAGGGGGGTTGTATGGGCTGGAGGAGTTTACAGAGATAGGGAGGGTTGTAGTGAGTGTAGGAGGTTACAGAGTTTGGGAGGGTTGAAGGGAGTGGAGGGGGTTACAAAGATTAGGTGGGTTTTAGCGGCTGGAGGAGGTTACAATAACATACACTCGTATAGAGCAGCACACCCTCAATTACCAACCCTCTAATCGTGCAGCTCACCCTCAGTTACTGACCCTCCAATAGTGCAGTATACCGTCAATTACTGACGCTTCATTACTGCAGCACATCCTCAATTACTTACACTACAATAGTGCAGCACACCCTCAATTACTAAACCTCCAATAGTGCAGCTCACCGTCAACTACTGAGACTCCAACAGTGCAGAACTGCCTCAATTACTGACACTCCAATAGTGCAGCACACCCTCAATTAATGGCACTCCAGTAGTGCAGCACATCCTCAATTACTTACACTCCAATAGTGCAGCACACCCTCAATTAATAACACTCTACTAGTGCAGCAGACACTCAATTACTGACCCTCCAAAAGTGCTGCACCCTCAATTACTGACCCTCCAATAGTGCAGCACACCCTCAATTACTGACAATCCAATAGTGCTGCACACCTTCAATTACTGAACTTCCGACAGTGCAGAACACCCTCAATTACTGACACTAAAATTGTGCAGCACAGCCTCAATTACTGACAATCCAATAGTGCAGCATACCGTCAATTACTGAGACTCCAATAGTGCTGCACATCCTCAATTATTGAAGCACCAATAGACCAGCATACCGTCAATTACTGACACTCCAAGTGACACAAACCCAAAATTACCGACAATCCAGTGGTGCATCACACCCTCAATTTCTGACACTACAATCGTGCAGAACACCCTCAATTACTGACCCACCAATAGTGCAGCATACCCTCGATTACTTACACTTGAATAGTGCAGCATACCGTCAATTTCAGACCCAACAATAGTGCAGCACACCCTCAATTACTGACAATTCAAATGTACACCACAGCCTCAATTACTTACACTCCAATAGAGCAGCACCCCCTCAATTACTTACCCTCCAAAAGTGCAGCATACTGTCAATTACTGACAATCCAATAGTGCAGCACACCCTCAATTATTGACCCTCCAATAGTGCAGCACACCATCAATTACTGACAATCCATATCCTTTTCCAAAGCTGCGCGTGCCCCCGTTTCATTTTATTCTTCGTCTCATCCGACGCCTCAACAAGAAACTTTTTCTCTTTCTCTCAAGTGCTAAGGAACGCAATCTCCAACAACTCATCGACATCAACACCCATCTAGGACCCTCCACCCCTGCCTGTCCCTCCGTCCCCAAGCCATCTTCCAATAACAGCCCCGGCCATGTGTTCACCATACTCCCTGACCTTCCCTTCTCCGATGCTGAACGTTCAGTGCTCAGCAAAGGACTTAGTTTCATACCCTTACGCCCTTATCTCAATGAATTTCGGGCTCGGCATGATGCTGAACTCTTCTTTCGCCGTCTTCGTCTCCGGGCAGGAGTCCTCTCCCCATTCAACAGATCCTTTTACCCACATCCAATATTCTCCGTCCTCCTGGACCCCTCCCTCTGGATTCTTACCTTCTCTTGATCTTTTCATTGAGAACTGTCGGCGCAACATTAGTTGTCTCAATTTCTCAGCTCCTCTCACCCATTCTAACCTGTCTCTCTCTGAACTTACTGCACTCCATTCTCTCAGGTCCAACTCTGACATTGTCATCAAACCCGCTGACAAGGGTGGTGCTGTTGTTGTCTGGCGTACTGACCTCTACCTCGCGTAGGCTGAGTGTCAACTCGCAGACACTTCCTCCTACCTCTCCCTGGACCATGACCCCACCACTGAACATCAAGCCATTGTTTCCAGGACTGTCACTGACCTCATCTCCTCTGGGGATCTTCCTCCCACAGCTTCCAACCTGATAGTCACCCAACCTCGGACGGCCCGCTTCTACCTCCTACCCAAAATCCACAAACAGAACTGTCCTGGTAGACCGATCGTCTCAGCTTGCTCCTGCCCCACAGAACTCATTTCTCGTTATCTTGACTCCCTTCTCTCTCCCCTTGTCCAGTCCCTTCCCACCTACATCCGTGATTCCTCTGACACCTTACGTCACATCAACAATTTCCAGTTCCCTGGCCCCAACCGCTTCCTCTTCACCATGGACGTCCAATCCCTCTACACCTCCATCCCCCACCAGGATGGTCTGAGGGCCCTTAGCTTCTTCCTCGAACAGAGGCCCGAACAATCTCCATCCACCACTACTCTCCTCCGTCTGGCTGATCTTGTTCTCACACTGAACAATTTCTCCTTCAACTCCTCTCACTTCCTCCAAATAAAAGGTGTGGCAATGGGTACACACATGGGCCCCAGCTATGCCTGTCTCTTTATGGAATATGTGGAATATTCCTTGTTCCAGTCCTACTCCGGCCCCCTCCCACAACTCTTTCTCTGGTACATCGATGATTACTTCGATGCTGCTTCATGCTCTCATCGGGACTTGGAAAAATTAATTAATTTTGCTTCCAATCTCCACCCCTCCATCATTTTCACGTGATCCATCTCTGACGCTTCCCTTCCCTTCCTTGACCTCTCTGTCTCAATCTCTGGTGATAGACTGTCCACCAATATCCATTACAAGCCTACCGACTCTCACAGCTACCTCGACTACAGCTCCTCACACCCCGCTTCCTGTAAGGACTGCATCCCATTCTCTCAGTTCCTTCGCCTCCGTCGCATCTGTTCCGATGATGCTACCTTCAAAAACGGTTCCTCTGACATATCCTCGTTCTTCCTTAACCGAGGTTTTCCACCCACGGTGGTTGACAAGGCCCTCAACCGTGTCCGGCCATCTCCCGCGCATCCGCCCTCACGCCTTCTCCTCCCTCCCAGAAACATGTTAGGGTCCCCCTTGTGCTCACTTATCACCCCACCAGCCTCCGCATTCAAAGGATCATCCTCCGCCATTTCCGCCAACTCCAGTATGATGCCAACACCAAACACATCTTCCCTTCACCCCCCTTATTGGCATTCCATAGGGATCGCTCCCTCCGGGACACCCTGGTCCACTCCTCCATCACCCCCTACTCCTCAACCCCCACCTATGGCACCTCCCCATGCCCACGCAAAAGATGTAACACCTGCCCCTTCACTTCCTCTCTCCTCACCGTTCAAGGGCCCAAACACTCCTTCCAAGTGAAGCAGCATTTCACTTGCATTTCCCCCAACTTAGTCTACTGCATTAGTTGCTCCCAATGTGGTCTCCTCTACATTGGAGAGACCAAACGTAAACTGGGTGACCGCTTTACAGAACACCTGCGGTCTGTCCGCAAGAAAGACCCAAACCTCCCTGTCACTTGCCATTTTAACACTCCACCCTGCTCTCTTGCCCACATGTCTGTCCTTGGCTTGCTGCATTGTTCCAGTGAAGCCCAATGCAAACTGGAGGAACAGCACCTCATCTTCCGACTAGGTACTTTACAGCCTTCCGGACTGAATATTGAATTCAACAACTTTAGGTCCTGAACTCCCTCCCCCATCCCCACCCCCTTTCTGTTTCCCCCTTCCTTTTGCTTTTTCCAATAAATTATATAGATTTTTCTTTTCCCACCTATTTCCATTATTTTTAAATATTTTAAAATCTTTTATGCTCCCCCCACCCCCACTAGAGCTATACCTTGAGTGCCCTACCATCCATTCTTAATTAGCACATTCGTTTAGATAATATCACCAACTTCAACACCTATGTGTTCTTTTGTTCTTTTGTCTGTGACATCTTTTGATGATCTGCTTCTATCACTGCTTGTTTGTCCCTACAACCACACCACCCCCCCCACTTCTCTCCACCCACCCAACACCCCCACCCCCCCCCACACCTTAAACCAGCTAATATTTCACCACTTTCCTTGGATTCACCTAGTTCTGGTGAAGGGTCATGAGGACTCGAAATGTCAACTCTTTTCTTCTCCGCTGATGCTGCCGACCTGCTGAGATTCCCAGGTAATTCTGTTTTTGTTTTGGATTTCCAGCATCAGTCGTTTTTTGTTTTTATTAATTACTGATACACCTATCATGCAGCACATCCTCAATTACCGACCCTCCAATCATGCAGCACACCCTCAATTACTGACATTCCAGTAGTGCAGAACAGCCTCAAAAACTGACACTCCAATAGTGCAGCACACCCGCAATTACTTACACACTAATAGTGCAGCAAACGCTCAATTACTGACACTCCAACAGGGTAGCACACCCTAAATTACTTACACTCGAATAGTGCAGCACACACTCAATTACTGACACTCCAATAGTGCAGAACACCCTCAATTACTGACACTCCAATAGTGCAGCACAGCCTCAATTACTTACACTCCAATAGAGCAGCACCCCCTCAATTACTGACACACCAATAGTGCAGCACACCCTCAATTACTTACACTCCAATAGTGCAGCACACCCTCAATTAGTGACACTCTAGTATGCAACACATCCTCAATTACTGACACTCTAGTATGCAGCACACCCTCAGTTACTGACACTCTAGTATGCAGCACATCCTCAATTACTGACACTGCAATAGTGCAGCACTCCCTCAATTATTGACCCTCCAATAGTGCAGCACACCTTCAATTACTTACACTCCAATAGGGCAAAACAACCTCATTTACTGATACACCTATACAGCAGCACACCCTCAATTAGCGAGCTCCAATCGTGCAGCACAACCTCAGTTACTGACACCCCAACAGTGCAGAACAGCCTCAATTACTGACACACCAATAGTGAATCACAGCCTCAATTAATGACCCGCAAATAGTGCAGCACACCCTCAATTACTAACCCTCCAGTTCTGCAGCACATCTTCAATTACTGACCTTCCAACAGTCCAGAACACCCTCAATTACTGACACTCCAATAGTGCAGCACACCATCAATTACTGACACTCCAACAGTGCAGCACACCCTGAATTACTGACACTCTAGTAGCGCAGCAGACAATCAATTACAGACCCTCCAATATAGCAGTACACCCTCAATGACTTGCACTCCAATAGTGCAGACACCCTCAATTATTGACACTCTAGTAGCACAGCACTCTATTAATGACCCTCCAATAGTGCAGCACCCTCAATTGCTGACACTCCAATAGTGCAGCACACCCTCAATTATTGGCCCTCTAATAGTGCAGCAAACCCTCATTTACTGACACACCTATAGTGCCACAAACCCTCAATTACTGACACTCCAACAGGGCAGCACACCCTAAATTACTTATACACGAATAGTGCAGCACCCTCTCAATTATTGACCCTCCAATAGTGCAGCACACCCTCAATTATTGACCCTCCAATAGTGCAGCACACCCTCAATTACTGACACTCCAATAGTGCAGCACACCCTCAATTATTGACCCTCCAATAGTGCAGCACACCCTCAATTATTGACCCTCCAATAGTGCAGCACACCCTCAATTATTGACCCTCCAATAGTGCAGCACACCCTCAATTATTGACCCTCCAATAGTGCAGCACACCCTCAATTATTGACCCTCCAATAGTGCAGCACACCCTCAATTATTGACCCTCTAATAGTGCAGCATATAGTCAATTACTGACATTCCAATAGTGCAGCACAGCCCCAATTACTGACATCCTACTGGCGCAGCAGACACTCAATTACTGACACTCCAATAGAGTGGCACATCCTCAATTACTGACCATCCACTAATGCTGCACAGCCTCAAATACTTACACTACAAAAGAGCAGGCTTGGCCTAAATAGCCAAGTGGTTATGGTACTGGGTTTGTAACCCCAAGATCAAGAGTTCAAATCTCACAATGGCAAACTATGAAACAATGTAACTTCATCTGAAACAGATGGAAATGGGTTTGTACTCCAAAGAGTTACAAAAGAGCAGCACCCGCTCAATTAGTGAGACTCTAGTAGAGCAGCAGACACTCAATTACTGACCCTCCAATAGTGCAGCACACCCTCAATTACTGACACTGCAATAGTGCAGCACACCCTCAATTACTGACCCTCCAATAGTGCAGCATACCGTCAATTACAGACTATCCAATAGTGCAATACTGACCTCCAGTAGTGCAGCAAACCCGCAATTACTGATAATATAATAGTGCTGCACACCCTCAAGTATTGACTCTCCAATAGTGCAGCACACTCTCAATTGCTGACACTCCAATAGTGAATCACACCCTCAATTACTTACACACCTATAGTGCAGCTCACCCTCAATTACTGACAAACCTATACTGCGGAATTCCCTCAATTACCTACCCTCCAATCATGCAGCACATCCTCAATTAATGACACTCCAACAGTGCAGAACAGCCTCAATTACTGACACTACAATAATGCAGCACACCCCCAATAACTAACACTCTAGTAGCAGAGAAGACACTCAAATACTGACACTCCACTAGTGCAGGACACCTCAATTTTTGACCGTCCAATAGTGCAGCACACCGTCAATTACTTACACTCCAATAGTGCAGGATAGCCTCAGTTACTGACTCTCCAACAGTGCAGAACAGCCTCAATTACTGAGACTCCAATAGTGCAGCACACCCTCAATTACTGACTCTCCAACAGTGCAGCACACTCTCAATTGCTGACACTCCAATAGTGAATCACATCCTCAATTACTTACACACCTATAGCGCAGCTCACCCTCAATTACTGACAAACCTATACTGCGGAATTCCCTCAATTACCTACCCTCCAATCATGCAGCACATCCTCAATTAATGACACTCCAACAGTGCAGAACAGCCTCAATTACTGACACTACAATAATGCAGCACACCCCCAATAACTAACACTCTAGTAGCAGAGAAGACACTCAAATACTGACACTCCACTAGTGCAGGACACCTCAATTTTTGACCGTCCAATAGTGCAGCACACTGTCAATTACTTACACTCCAATAGTGCAGGATAGCCTCAGTTACTGACTCTCCAATAGTGCAGCATACCCTCAGTTACTGAGATTCCAATAGTGCAGCACACCCTCAATTACTGACTCTCCAATATTGCAGCACACCCTCAATTAATGACACTCCAATAGTGCAGTACACGTTCAATTACTGACCTTCTGACAATGCAGCACTCCCTCAATTATCGACCCCCAATAGTGCAGCACACCCTCAATTACTTACACTCCAATATGCAGCACACCCTCAATTTCTGAACCTCCAATAGTGCAGCACACCTTCAATTACTGACACTCGAATAGTGCAGCACACCCTCAATTACTGACACTCCAATAGTGCAGCATACCGTCAATTACTGACCCTTCAATAGTGCAGCATACCGTCAATTAATGACAATCTAATAGTGCAGTACACCTTCAATTACTGATAGTACAATAGTGAAAAACCTTCAATTACTGACCCTCCAATAGTGCAGCAAACCGTCAATTGCTTACACACAAATGGGTCAGCAGACCCTCAATTTCTGACCCTCCAATATTGCAGAACATCCTCAGTTAGTGAGACACCTGTAGTGCAGAACACTCTAAATTACCGACACTTCAACAATGCAGAACAGCCGCAATAACTGACACTCCAATAGTGAATCACACCCTCAATTACTGCCCCTCTAATAGTGCAGCAAACCCTCATTTACTGACACACCTATAGTGCCGCAAACCCTCAATTACTGACGCTCCAACAGGGCAGCACACCCTCAATTACTGACACTCCGATAGAGCATCACACCCTCAATTACTGACCCACCAATAGAGCATCACACCCTCAATTACTGACCCTCCAATATTGCAGCACCCCCTCAATTACTGACCCACCAATAGAGCATCACACCCTCAATTACTGACCCTCCAATAGTGCAGCACCCCCTCAATTACTGACCCACCAATAGAGCATCACACCCTCAATTACTGACCCTCCAATATTGCTGCACCCCCTCAATTACTGACCCACCGATCGAGCATCACACCCTCAATTACTGACACACTAGAATCGGATCAGACACTCAATTACTGACCCTCCAATAGTGCAGCACTCCCTCAATTCCCGACCATTCAATCATGCAGCACAGCCTCAGTTACTGACACTCCAACAGTGCAGAACATGCTCAATTACTGACACTACAATAGTGCAGCACACCCCCAATTACTTACACTCTAGTAGCAGAGCAGACACTCAAATACTGACACTCCTCTAGTGCAGCACACCTCAATTTTTGACTGCCCAATAGTGCAGCATACCGTCAATTACAGACTCTCCAATAGTGCAGCAAACCCTCTATTACTGACCTCCAATAGTGCAGCACACCCTCAATTACTGATAATATAATAGTGAAGCACACCCTCAATTACTGACCCTCCAATAGTGCAGCACACTCTCAATTGCTGACACTCCAATAGTGAATCACACCCTCAATTACTTACACACCTATAGTGCAGCTCACCCTCAATTACTGACAAACCTACACTGCAGAACTCCGTCAATTACTGACCCTCCAATCATGCAGCACATCCTCAATTAATGACACTCCAACAATGCAGAACAGCCTCAATTACTGACACTACAATAGTGTAACAAACCCCCAATAACTAACACTCTAGTAGCAGAGCAGACAGTCAAATGCTGACACTCCAATAGTGCAGCACACCACAATTTTTGACTGTCCAATAGAGCAGCTACCGACAATTACTTACACTCCAATATGCAGCACACCCTCAATTAATGACACTCCAATAGTGCAGCACAGTCTCAATTACTGACACTCCAATAGTGCAGCACACCACAATTTTTGACCGTCCAATAGAGCAGCTACCGACAATTACTGACCCTCCAATAGTGCAGCACACCCTCAATTAATGACACTCCAATAGTGCAGCACACCCTCAATTACTGAACCTCCAATAGTGCAGTACACGTTCAATTACTGACCCTCCAATATGCAGCACACCCTCAATTTCTGAACCTCCAACAGTGCAGAACAGCCTCAACTACTGACCATTCAATAGTGCAGCATACCATCAATTACTGACACTCCAATAGTGTAGCACACCCTCAATTACTGATAGTATAATAGTGCAGCACATTCAATTACTGACCCTCCAATAGTGCAGCATACCCTCAATTACTGACACTCCAGTAGTGCAGGAAACCGTCAATTGCTTACACATGAATAGTTCAGCAGGCCCTCAATTACTGACCCTCCAATATTGCAGCACACCCTCAATTACTGACCCTCTAATATGCCGTCAATTACTGAAATTATGACAGTGCAGAACAGTCAATTACTTTCCTTCCAATAGGCCACCATACTCTCAATTACTGACACTCCAATAGTGCAGCAGACCCTCAATTACTGATACTCCAATAGTGCAGCAGACCCTCAATTACTGACACTCCAAATGTGCAGCACACACAATTATTTACACTCCAATACTGCAGCACACCCTCAATTACCGACCTCCAATCATGCAGCACATCCTCACTTACTTTCTCTACAACAGTGCAGCACAGCCTCAATTACTGACACTCCAATAGCGAAGCAAACCCTCAATTACTGACCCTCCAATAATGCAGCACACACTCAATTATTGAACCTCCAATAGTGCTGCACACCCTCAATTACTGACCCTCCAACAGTGCAGAACAGCCTCAATTACTGACACTCTAGTAGTAGAGCAGACACTCAAATACTGACACTCCACGAGTGCAGCACACCACAATATTTGACGGTCCAATAGTGCAGCACACCGTCAATTACTTACACTCCAGTAGTGCAGCATACCCTCAGTTACTGACTCTCCAATAATGCAGAACAGTCTCAATTACTGACACTCCAATAGGGCAGCACACCCTCAATTACTGACACTCCAATAGGGCAGCACACCCTCAATTACTGACACTCCAATAGGGCAGCACACATTCAGTTACAGAGCTTCCGACAGTGCAGAACTACCTCAATTACAGAACCTCCAACAGTGCAGCTGTCCCTCAATTATTGACCCTACAATAGTGCAGCACACCCTCAATTACTGACACTCCAATAGTGCAGCACCCTCTATTACTGACACTCCAATAGTGCAGCACCCTCAATTACTGACACTCCAATATTGCAGCACACCCTCAGTTAATGAGACACCTGTAGTGCAGAACACCCTCAATTACCAACCCTCCAATCGTGCAGCTCACCGTCAATAACAGACTCTCCAACAGTGCAGAACAGCCTCAATTACTGACAAACCAATAGTGCAGCACACCCTCAATTAGTGACCCTTCAATAGTGCAGCTCGCCCTAAATAACTGAACTTACGACAGAGCAGAACACTCAATTACTTTTCTTCCAATAGGCCAGCATACCCTCAATTACTGAAACTCCAATAGTGCAGCACACCCTCAATTAATGACACTCCAATAGTGCAGAACACCCTCAATTACTGACACTCCAATAGTGCAGAACACCCTCAATTACTGACACTCCAATAGTGCAGCACAACCAGAATTACTTGCACATCAATAGTGCAGCACACCCTAAATCACTGTAACTCCAATAGTGCAGAAGACCCTCAAAATCGGACACTGCAATAGTGCAGCGCACCCTAAATCACTTAGCCTCGAATAGTGCAGCAGACCCTCAATTACTGACACACCAATAGTGCAGCACACCCTCAATTACTGACACTCCAATAGAGCATCGCACCCTCAATTAATTACACTGCATTAGTGCAGCACACCATCAATTACTGACACTCTATTAGCGCAGCAGACACTCAATTACTGACCCCCCAATAGTGGAGCACAACCTGAATTACTTACACACCAATAGTGCAGCACACCCTCAATAACTGACACTCCAATAGTGCATCACAACCTAAATCACTTACGCTCGAATAGTGCAGCACACCTTCAATTACTGACACTCCAATAGAGCAGTACACCCTCAATTATTGACACTCCAATATTGCAGCACACCATCAATTATTGACACTCCAAAAGTGCAGCATACCATCAATTACTGACCCTCCAATAGTGTAGCACACCCTCAATTACTGACACACCCATTTTGCAGCACACCCTCAATTATTTACGCTCCAATACTGCAGCATATCCTCAATTACTGACCTCCAATCATGCAGCACATCCTCACTTACTTACTCTACAACAGTGCAACACAGCCTCAATTGCTGACCTTCCAATAGTGCAGCATAACTTCAATACTGACACTTGAATAGTGCAGCACACCCTCAATTACTGACACTCCAACAGTGCAGCACACCCTCAATTACTGATAGTATAATAGTGCAGCACACCTCAATTACTGACACTCTAGTAGCGCAGCAGAATCTCAATTACTGATCCTCCAATAGAGCAGCACAACTTCAATTACTGACACACCTATAGTGCAGTAAACCCTCAATTACTGACACTCCAATAGTGCAGCACACCACAATTTTTGACCGTCCAATAGAGCAGCTACCGACAATTACTGACCCTCCAATAGTGCAGCACACCCTCAATTAATGACACTCCAATAGTGCAGCACACCCTCAATTACTGAACCTCCAATAGTGCAGTACACGTTCAATTACTGACCCTCCAATATGCAGCACACCCTCAATTTCTGAACCTCCAACAGTGCAGAACAGCCTCAACTACTGACCATTCAATAGTGCAGCATACCATCAATTACTGACACTCCAATAGTGTAGCACACCCTCAATTACTGATAGTATAATAGTGCAGCACCTTCAATTACTGACCCTCCAATAGTGCAGCATACCCTCAATTACTGACACTCCAGTAGTGCAGGAAACCGTCAATTGCTTACACATGAATAGTTCAGCAGGCCCTCAATTACTGACCCTCCAATATTGCAGCACACCCTCAATTACTGACCCTCTAATATGCCGTCAATTACTGAAATTATGACAGTGCAGAACAGTCAATTACTTTCCTTCCAATAGGCCACCATACTCTCAATTACTGACACTCCAATAGTGCAGCAGACCCTCAATTACTGATACTCCAATAGTGCAGCAGACCCTCAATTACTGACACTCCAAATGTGCAGCACACACAATTATTTACACTCCAATACTGCAGCACACCCTCAATTACCGACCTCCAATCATGCAGCACATCCTCACTTACTTTCTCTACAACAGTGCAGCACAGCCTCAATTACTGACACTCCAATAGCGAAGCAAACCCTCAATTACTGACCCTCCAATAATGCAGCACACACTCAATTATTGAACCTCCAATAGTGCTGCACACCCTCAATTACTGACCCTCCAACAGTGCAGAACAGCCTCAATTACTGACACTCTAGTAGTAGAGCAGACACTCAAATACTGACACTCCACGAGTGCAGCACACCACAATATTTGACGGTCCAATAGTGCAGCACACCGTCAATTACTTACACTCCAGTAGTGCAGCATACCCTCAGTTACTGACTCTCCAATAATGCAGAACAGTCTCAATTACTGACACTCCAATAGGGCAGCACACCCTCAATTACTGACACTCCAATAGGGCAGCACACCCTCAATTACTGACACTCCAATAGGGCAGCACACATTCAGTTACAGAGCTTCCGACAGTGCAGAACTACCTCAATTACAGAACCTCCAACAGTGCAGCTGTCCCTCAATTATTGACCCTACAATAGTGCAGCACACCCTCAATTACTGACACTCCAATAGTGCAGCACCCTCTATTACTGACACTCCAATAGTGCAGCACCCTCAATTACTGACACTCCAATATTGCAGCACACCCTCAGTTAATGAGACACCTGTAGTGCAGAACACCCTCAATTACCAACCCTCCAATCGTGCAGCTCACCGTCAATAACAGACTCTCCAACAGTGCAGAACAGCCTCAATTACTGACAAACCAATAGTGCAGCACACCCTCAATTAGTGACCCTTCAATAGTGCAGCTCGCCCTAAATAACTGAACTTACGACAGAGCAGAACACTCAATTACTTTTCTTCCAATAGGCCAGCATACCCTCAATTACTGAAACTCCAATAGTGCAGCACACCCTCAATTAATGACACTCCAATAGTGCAGAACACCCTCAATTACTGACACTCCAATAGTGCAGAACACCCTCAATTACTGACACTCCAATAGTGCAGCACAACCAGAATTACTTGCACATCAATAGTGCAGCACACCCTAAATCACTGTAACTCCAATAGTGCAGAAGACCCTCAAAATCGGACACTGCAATAGTGCAGCGCACCCTAAATCACTTAGCCTCGAATAGTGCAGCAGACCCTCAATTACTGACACACCAATAGTGCAGCACACCCTCAATTACTGACACTCCAATAGAGCATCGCACCCTCAATTAATTACACTGCATTAGTGCAGCACACCATCAATTACTGACACTCTATTAGCGCAGCAGACACTCAATTACTGACCCCCCAATAGTGGAGCACAACCTGAATTACTTACACACCAATAGTGCAGCACACCCTCAATAACTGACACTCCAATAGTGCATCACAACCTAAATCACTTACGCTCGAATAGTGCAGCACACCTTCAATTACTGACACTCCAATAGAGCAGTACACCCTCAATTATTGACACTCCAATATTGCAGCACACCATCAATTATTGACACTCCAAAAGTGCAGCATACCATCAATTACTGACCCTCCAATAGTGTAGCACACCCTCAATTACTGACACACCCATTTTGCAGCACACCCTCAATTATTTACGCTCCAATACTGCAGCATATCCTCAATTACTGACCTCCAATCATGCAGCACATCCTCACTTACTTACTCTACAACAGTGCAACACAGCCTCAATTGCTGACCTTCCAATAGTGCAGCATAACTTCAATACTGACACTTGAATAGTGCAGCACACCCTCAATTACTGACACTCCAACAGTGCAGCACACCCTCAATTACTGATAGTATAATAGTGCAGCACACCTCAATTACTGACACTCTAGTAGCGCAGCAGAATCTCAATTACTGATCCTCCAATAGAGCAGCACAACTTCAATTACTGACACACCTATAGTGCAGTAAACCCTCAATTACTGACACTCCAATAGTGCAGCACACCCTCAATTACTAACACTCCAATACTACAGCACACCCTCAATTACTGACACTCTAGTAGCGCAGCAGACACTCAATTACTGACACTCCGATAGTACAGCACAAACTCAATTATTGAACCTCGAATTGTGTAGCATACCGTCAGTTACTGACACTCCAATAGTGCAGCACATCCTCAATTACTGAAACTCCAATAGTTCAGCACATCCTAAATCACTTACCCTCGAATAGTGCAGCAGACCCTCAATTACTGACACTCCAAAAGAGCATCACAACCTCAATTACTGACATTACAGTATTGCACCACACCCTCAATTACTGACACACCTATAGTGCAGAACCCCCTCAATTACTGACACTCCAATAGTGCAGCAGACCCTCAATTACTGACACTCCAATAGTGCAGCACACACTCAGTTACTGACACTCCAATAGTGCAGCAGACACTCAATTACTGACACTCCAATAGTGCAGCACACACTCAGTTACTGACACTCCAATAGTGCAGCAGACACTCAATTACTGACACTCCAATAGTGCAGCACACCCTTAATTACTGACACTCCAATCATGCAGAACACCCTAAATTACTTACCCTCGAATAGTGCAGCAGACACTCAGTTACCGACACTCCAATAGTGCAGCACCCCCTCAATTACTGACACCCCAATATGCAGCATATCCTCAAGTACTGACACACGAATAGTGCAGCACACCCTCAAATACTGACCCTACAATAGTGCAGCACAACCTCAATTACTGACACACCTATAGTGCAGCACACCCTCAATTACTTACACTCCAAAAGTTCAGCACACCCTCAATTACTGACACTCCAATAGTGCAGCACACAATCAATTATTGACCCTCCAATACTGCAGCACACCCTCAATTACTGACACTTGATTGTGCGGCACACCCACAATTACTGACAGTCCAAAAGTGCAGCACACTCTCAATTACTGAAACTCCAATACAGCAGCACGCCTTCAATTATTGACCCTCCAATATTGCAGCATAACTTCAATACTGACACTCGAATAGTGCAGCACACCATCAATTACTGACACTCCAATAGTGTAGCACACCCTCAATTACTGTCACTCCAATAGTGTAGCACACCCTCAATTACTGACACTCCAACAGTGCAGCACACCCTCAATTACTGATAGTATAATAGTGCAGCACACCTCAATTACTGACACTCTAGTAGCGCAGCAGAATCTCAATTACTGATCCTCCAATAGAGCAGCACAACCTCAATTACTGACACACCTATAGTGCAGTAAACCCTCAATTACTGACACTCCAATAGTGCAGCACACCCTCAATTACTGACACTCCAATATGCAGCATATACTCAATTATTGACCCTACAATATTGCAGCACAACCTCAATTACTGACACACCTATAGTGCAGCACACACACAATTACTGACACTCCAATAGTGCAGCAGAATCTCAATTACTGATCCTGAAATAGTGCAGCACAGCCACAATTACTTGCACTCCAATAGAGCAACACACTCACAATTACTGACACTCCAATAGTGCAGGACACATTCAATTACTGAGCCTCCAATTGTGAAGCACACACCTCCATTACTGATAGTATAATAGTGCAGTACACCGTCAACTACTGACACTCCAATAGTGCAGCAGAATCTCAATTACTGACATGCCGATAGTGCAGCACACCCGCAGATACTGACCCTCCAATAGTACAGCATACCCTCAATTACTGACACCCAACAGTGCAGCACACCCTCAATTACTGACACTCTAGCAGCGCACCAGACAAACAATTACTGATAATCCAATAGTACAGCGCACCCCCAATTATTGACCCCCCAATAGTGCAGCACACCCTCAATTACTGAAACTCCAATAGTGCAGCACACCCTCATTACTGACACCCCAATATGCAGCATATCCTCAAGTACTGACACACGAATAGTGCAGCACACCCTCAAATACTGACCCTACAATATTGCAGCACACCCTCAATTACTGACACTCCAATAGTGCTGCACACCCTCAATTACTGACCCACCAATAGTGCAGCACACCCTCAAATACTGACCCTACAATATTGCAGCACAACCTCAATTACTGACACACCTGTGGTGCAGAACACCCTCAATTACTTACACTCCAAAAGTTCAGCACACCCTCAATTACTGACACTCCAATAGTGCTGCACACCCTCAATTACTGACACTCCAATAGTGCTGCACATCCTCAATTACTGACACTCCAATAGTGCAGCACCCCCTCAATTACTGAAACTCCAATAGTGCAGCACATCCTCATTACTGACACTCTAATAGTACATCATACCCTCAATTACTAACCCTATAATAGTGCAGCATACTCTCAATTACTGACACTCCAATATGCAGCATATCGTCAATTATTGACCCTCAAATAGTGCAGCACACCCTCAAATACTGACCCTACAATATTGCAGCACACACTCAATTAATGACACACCTATAGTGCAGCACACCCTCAATTACCGACCCTGCAATCGAGCAGCAAACCCTCAATTATTGGCATCCAACAGTGCAGAACACTCAATTACTTAAACTCCAAAAGTGCAGTACAACCTCAATTACTGACACTCCAATACTTCATCACACCCTCAATTACTGACACATCTATAGTGCAGCACAACCTCAATTATTGACACTCGAATACTGCAGCTCACCCTCAATTACCAACCTCCAATCATGCAGCAAACCCCCAAATACTGACACTCCAACAGTGCAGCACACCCTCAATTACTGACACTCCAATACTACAGCACACCCTCAATTTTGACATTCAAATAGTGGAGCAGACCATTAGCTATTGACCCTCCAATAGTGCAGCATACCATCAATTACTGACACTCCAATAGTGCAGCACACATTCAATTACTGAAACTCCAATACTGCAGCACACCCTCAATTACTGACACTCCAATAGTGCAGCACACCCTCAAATACTGAAACTCCAATACTGCAGCACACCCTCAATTACTGACACTCCAATACTGCAGCACAATTACTTGGACTCGAAATCAAGTTCTGTTGAAGGGTCATGAGGACTCGAAACGTCAACTCTTTTCTTCTCCGCCGATGCTGCCAGACCTGCTGAGTTTTTCCAGGTAATTCTGTTTTTGTACTGCAGCACAACCTCAATTACTGACACTCAAAAATTGCAGCACACATTCAATTATTGACCCTCCAATAGTGCAGTACATCCTGAAATACTGAGCCTCCAATAGTGTAGTACACCCTCAATTACTGATAGTACAATGGTGCAGCACCTTCAATTACTGACACTCCAATAGTGCAGCACACCCTCAATTACTGAGGCTCCAATTGTACTGCAGCACACCCTCAATTACTGAATACAGAACAGTGCAGCACCCTCAATTACCAACAAGCCAATAGTGCAGCACACCATCAATTACTGACACTCCAATATTGCAGCAAGCCGTTAATGACAGACTGATTGTGTAGCACACCGTCAATTACTGACACTCCAATAGTGCCGCACACCGTGAATTACTGAGACTAAAAACTTGTAGTACACCCTCAATTACTGAGCCTTCAACAGTGAAGCACACCGTCAATTACTGACACTCTAATAGTGCAGCATAATCTCAATTACTAATCCTCCAATAGTGCAGTATAGCCTCAATTACTTGCACTCCAATAGAGCAGCACACCCTCAATTACTGACACTCTAGTAGCGCAGCACACCATCAGTTACTGACCCTTGAATAGTGCAGCACACCCTCTATTACTAACACACCTATAGTGCAGATCAACCTCAATTACTGAACCTCCAATAGTGCAGCAAACCCTCAATTACTGATACTCCAGTAGTGCAGCACATCCTCAATTACTGACACTCCAACAGTGCAGAACAGTCTCAATTATTAACACTCCAATAGTGCAGCACACTACTCAATTTCTTACTCTCCAATAGAGCAGCACACCCTCAATTACTGACACTCCAAATGTGCAGCACACCCTCAATTATTGACCGTCCAATAGTGCAGTATGCCGTCAATTACTGACACTCCAAAAGTGCAGCACAGCCTCAATTACTGATCCTCCAATATTGCAGCACACTGTCAATTAATGAAACTCCAGTAGTGCAGCACACCCTCAATTACTGAAACTCCAATCGTGTAGTACACCCTCAATTACTGACACTCCAATAGTGCAGCACAAACTCAGTTACTGATGCTCCAATAGTACAGCACAGCCTCAATTACATGCACTCCACTAGAGCAGCACACCCTCAATTACTGACACTCTAGTAGTGCAGCACACCCTAAGTTACTGACACTCCAATAGTGCACCACACCTTCAATTATTGACCCTCCAATATTTCAGCATACCGTTAATTACTGAAACTCCAATAGTGCAGCAAACCCTCAATTACTGACACTCCAATAGTGCAGCAAAACCGCAATTACTGACCCTTCAATAGTGCAGCACACACTCAATTTCTTACACTCCAGTAGAGCAGCACACCCTCAATTACTGACACTCCAATTGTGCAGCACACCCTCAATTACTGACACTCCAATTGTGCAGCACACCCTCAATTACTGACACTGGAATAGTGCAGCACACCCTCAATTATTGACCGTCCAATAGTGCAGCACACCCTCAATTATTGACCGTCCAATAGTGCAGCACACCGTCAATTAGTGACACTCCAAGAGTGCAGCACAGCCTCAATTACTGATAGTACAATAGTGCAGCACCTTCAATTATTGACACTCTAATAGTGCAGCACATCATCAATTACTGACCCTCGAATAGTGCAGCACACCCTCAATTACTGACACTCCAATAGTGCATCACACACTCAATTACTGACACAATCTACTAACAATCACCCAGGCAAGTTTTAAACACTTTCATCAATTATAACTTTGTGTAAAACATGAACAACCCCTCTGAGTCCACATATCCCGACATTGCAAAAGTTTTCTTAACTAATCTGCTACCCGCCTTCCCGTTGGGCCCGTGCGCTGACCTGAAGTTCACACGGGCCCCTCATAATCGGACCCAGTTGGCAAGTTAAGGGGCTTAACGAGCCCTTTAATTAATGGCGGGCGAACTGAGCGCGCCCGGCCCACCTAAATATCGCCATGTGCTGGTCCCCAAACCAGGTGGAACACCAAGGCTATGGGCAGAATTTTGCCCTCGGATGGGAAGGTGGGGTCCACCGCCATTTTGAGTGGGCAGGGCCCGTCGCCATTTTGAGTGGGCAGGGCCCACCACCATTTTGAGTGGGCGGGGTCCGCCGCCATTTTGAGTGGGTGGGGTCCGTCGCCATTTTGAGTGGGCGGGGCCCACCGCCATTTTGAGTGGGCGGGCCCGCCACCATTTTGAGTGGGCGGGTCAATTAAGGCCCATCCAGCGGCCTTCCCGATGGGAAGCGCTGTGCACTTCCTGTTCGGGGGGGGAGGTGTGGAGGGAATCTCCATCCGCCAACGTGCGCTCTTCCTGGCACGCGCGCAAACAAGCACACTGCTCCCTGAGACTAAGTCCTGTCTCAGGGGGATTCGTGGGAGGTAAGTAAAACCTAAAAATAGCGAAATATTAAAATTATTAACCTGTCCCCCTCATGTGACAACATCACATGAGATGGGACGTGTTAATAATAAACACTTAAAATTTATTACATTTTTAAAACACGGACATGAAACTTCATCCCACCAGTGGATGAGGTTTGATGTATTATCAGAAGCCCGCTGGGGCTCCTGGTCTGCCCGCCAGCCTTAAGCTTGGATGGGCAGGGCCTTTAATTATCTTCCAGGGCCCTCAACCGTGTCCAGCCATCTCCCGCTCATCCGCCCTCACGCCTTCTCCTCCCTCCCAGAAACATGATAGGGTCCCCCTTGTCCTCACTTATCACCCCACCAGCCTCCGCATTCAAAGGATCATCCTCTGCCATTTCCGCCAACTCCAGCATGATGCCACCACCAAACACATCTTCCCTTCACCCCCCCATCGGCATTCTGTAGGGATCGTTCCCTCCGGGACACCCTGGTCCACTCCTCCATCACCCCCTACTCCTCAACCCCCACCTATGGCACCTCCCCATGCCCACGCAAAAAATGCAACACCTGCCCCTTCACTTCCTCTCTCCTCACCGTCCAAGGGCCCAAACACTCCTTTCAAGTGAAGCAGCATTTCACTTGCATTTCCCCCAACTTAGTCTACTGCATTCGTTGCTCCCAATGTGGTCTCCTCTACATTGGAGAGACCAAACGTAAACTGGGCGACCGCTTTACAGAACTCCAGAGGTCTGTCCGCAAGAATGACCCAAACCTCCCTGTTGCTTGCCATTTTAACACTCCACCCTGCTCTCTTGCCCACATGTCTGTCCTTGGCTTGCTGCATTGTTCCAGTGAAGCCCAACGCAAACTGGAGGAACAACACCTCATCTTCCGACTAGGCACTTTACAGCCTTCCGGACTGAATATTGAATTCAACAATTTTAGGTCGTGAGCTCCCTCCCCCATCCCCACCTCCTTTCTGTTTCCCCCTTCCTTTTTTTTCCAATAAATTATATAGATTTTTCTTTTCCCACCTATTTCCATTATTCTTAAATATTTTAAAATCTTTTATGCTCCCCCCACCCCCACTAGAGCTGTACCTTGAGTGCCCTACCATCCATTCTTAATTAGCACATTCGTTTAGATAATATCACCAACTTTAACACCTATGTGTTGTTTTGTTCTATTGTTGTTGACATCTTTTGATGATCTGCTTCTATCACTGCTTGTTTGTCCCTACAACCACACCCCCACTCCACCTCTCTGTCTCTCTCTCTCTCTCCGCCCCCCACACACACACCTTAAACCAGCTTATATTTCAACTCTTTCTTGGACTCGAACTTAAGTTCTGTCGAAGGGTCATGAGGACTCGAAACGTCAACTCTTTTCTTCTCCGCCGATGCTGCCAGACCTGCTGAGTTTTTCCAGGTAATTCTGTTTTTGTTTAAGAAACAGAAAGTTGTGATAGGAGGAGATTTTAACTTTCCACATATTGACTGGGACTCCCATACTGTAAAAGGGCTGGATGGCTTGGAGCTTGTCAAATGTGTTCAGGAAAGTTTTCTAAATCAATATATAGAGGTAGCAACGAGAGAGGATGCAATACTTGATCTCCGATTAGGGAACCAGACAGGTCAGGTGACAGAAGTATGTGTAGGCGAACATTTTGAGTCCAGTGATCACAATGTCATTAGATTTAAGTTAATTATGGATAAGGATAGGTCCTCGAGTTGTGATTGTAAACTGGAGAAAGGCCAATTTTGTGGAAATGAGAAAAGATCCAGGAAGAGTGGATTGGCATAAGTTGTTTTCTGGCAAGGATGTGTTCAGTAAGTGGAAGGTATTCAAAGGTGAAATTTTGAGAGTGCAGAGTTTGCATGTTCCTGTCAGGATTAAAGGCAAAGTTAACAGGCAAAGGGAACCTTGGTTTTCAAGGGATATTGGCAATCTGGTTAAGAAGAAGAGAGAGGTGTATAGCAGGTATAGGCAACAAGGAGCAAATGAGCTACTTGTAGAGTATAGAAAATGTAAGAAAATACTAAAGAAGGAAATCAGGAAGGCAAAAAGAAGACATGAGGTTGCTTTGGCAGATAATGTGAAGGTAAACCCAAAGGGTTTCTACAAGTATATTAAGAGTAAAAGGATAGTAAGGGACACAATTGGTCCCCTTGAAGATCAGAGTGGTCGTCTCTGTGTGGAGCCTCACGAGATGGGGGAGATCTTAAACAGTTTTTTTGTGTCAGTATTTACTCAGGAAACTGGCAGAGTGTATAAGGAAGGAAGGGAAACAAGCAGTTGTGGCATGGAACATATAGAGATTAAAGAGGAGGAGGTGCTTGCTGCCTTACAGCGAATAAAGGTAGAGAAATCCCCCGGCCTGACATGATATTCCCTCGGACCTTGAGGGGGACTAGTGTAGAAATTGCAGGGGCCCTGGCAGAAATATTTAAAATGTCCTTAGCCACGGGTGAGGTGCTGGAGGATTGAAGGGTAGCTCATGTTGTTCTGTTGTTTAAAAAAGGACCCAAAAATAAACCAGGTAATTACAGGCCCGTGAGCCTGACGTCAGCAGTAGGTAAATTATTGGAAGGTGTTGTGAGAGATCGGATATACAATTATCTGGACAGCCAAGGGCTGATTAAGGATAGTCAGCATGGCTCTGTGCGTGGTAGGTCGTGCTTAACAAACCTTGTAGAGCTTTTCGAGGAGGTTACCAAGAAAGTAGATGAAGGAAAGGGTGTGGATGTTGTCTACATGGACTTTAGTAAGGCCTTTGACAAGGTCCCACATGGGAGGCTAGTTCAGAAGGATCAGACACTTGGTATCCATGGTGCGGTTATAAACTGGATTCGAAATTGGCTGTGTGGGAGAAGACGGAGAGTGGTAGTGGATGATTGCTTCTCAGACTGGAGGCCTGTGACTAGTTGTGTGCCTCAGGGATCTGTGCTGGGATCGTTGTTGTTTGTTGTCTATATCCATGATTTGGATGATAATGTGGTGAATTGGATCAGCAAGTTTGCTGATGACACTAAGATTGGAGGTGTTGTGGACAGCGAGGAAGGCTTTCAAAGCTTGCAGAGGGATCTGGACCAACTGGAAAAATGGGCCAGAAAATGGCAGTGGAATTTAATGCAGAAAAGTGTGAGGTGTTGAATTTTGGAAGGACAAACCAAGGTAGGACATACACAGGAAATGGTAGGGCACTGAGGAGGGCGGAGGAACAAAGGGATCTGGGAGTTCAGATACATAATTCCCTGAAAGTGGCGGCACAGGTAGACAGGGTTGTAAAGAAAGCTTTTGGCATACTGGCCTTCATAAATCAAAGTATTGAGTATAGGAGTTGGGATGTTATGGTGAGGTTGTGTAAGACATTGGTGAGGCCAACTTTGGAGTATTGTGTGCAGTTCTGGTTGCCTAACTACAGGAAGGATATCAGTAAGATTGAGAGAGTGCAGAGAAAATTTACTAGGATGTTGCCGGGTCTTAAGGAGTTGAGTTAGGGAAAGATTCAACAGGTTAGGACTTTATTCCTTGGAACGTAGAAGGATGAGGGGAGATTTGATAGAAGTTTACAAAATTATGAGGGGTACAGACAGAGTAAATGAGAGTAGACTTTTTCCACTTAGATTAGGAGAGATAAACACAAGAGGACATGGCTTTAGGGTGAAAGGGGAAAGGTTTAGGGGGGAACATTAGGGGGAACTTCTTCACTCAGAGAGTGGTGAGAGTGTGGAACGAGCTGCCGTCTGACGTGGTAAATGCAGGCTCACTCTTAAGTTTTAAGAATAAATTGGATCGATATATGGATGGGAGAGTTCTGGGGGGTTATGGACTGGGTGCAGGTCAGTGGGATTAGCGGAATAATATTTCGGCACAGACTGGAAGGGCCGAATGGCCTGTTTTCTGTGCTGTAGTGTTCTATGGTTCTAAACAGATACACACTCACTAACGCACACTCACTCAGATACATACTCACAAACGCACACTCACTCAAACAGATACACACACACACACTCACTGAAACAAATACACACTCGCACACGCTCACTCAGATACACACTCACAAACGCACACTCACTCAAACAGATACACACACACACACTCACTGAAACAGATACACACTCACACACACTCAAAAAGATACACACACACACTCGCTCACTCAAACACATACACACACACTCACTCAAACAGATACACACTCACTCACACACACACCCTCAAACAGATACACACTCACTCACACACACACCCTCAAACAGATACACACTCACTCACACTCACTGAAACAGATACACACTCACACACACTCAAAAAGATACACACACACACACTCGCTCACTCAAACACATACACACACACTCACTCAAACAGATACACACTCACTCACACACACACCCTCAAACAGATACACACTCACACACACTCACTCAAATAGATACACTCACTCACACACCTTCAAACAGATACACACTCACACACACTCACTCAAATAGATACACTCACTCAGACACACGCCTTCAAACAGATACAAACTCACTCAGACACACCCTCAAACAGATACACACTCACTCACACACATCCTGAAACAGATACACACTCAGTCACACATACCCTCAAACAGATACACACTCACACACACACACATCCTCAAACAGATACACACTCAGTCACACACACATCCTCAAACAGATACACAGAGTCACACACACATCCTCAGATACACACTCAATCACACATACCCTCAAACAGATACACACTCAGTCACACATACCCTCAAACAGATACACACTCAGTCACACACACATCCTCAAACAGATACACACCCACACACACACACCCACGAACAGATACGCACTCGCTCAGACACACCCTGAAACAGATACACAGAGATGGTGGGGGGGGAGGAGGTTACAGAGATAGTGAGGAGTATAGGGACTGGAGGAGGTTACAGAGATAGTGAGGGGTGTAGGGGCTGGAGGAGGTTACAGAGATAGTGAGGGGTATAGGGGCTGGAGGAGGTTACAGAGATAGTGAGGGGTGTAGGGGCTGGAGGAGGTTACAGAGATAGGGAGGGGTGTAGGGGCTGGAGGAGGTTACAGAGATAGGGAGGGGTGTAGGGGCTGGAGCAGGTTACAGAGATAGGGAGGGGTGTAGGTGCTGGAGGAGGTTACAGAGATAGGGAGGGGTGTAGGGGCTGGAGGAGGTTACAGAGATAGGGAGGGGTGTAGGGGCTGGAGGAGGTTACAGAGATAGGGAGGGGTGTAGGGGCTGGAGGAGGTTACAGAGATAGGGAGGGGTGTAGGTGCTGGAGGAGGTTACAGAGATAGTGAGGGGTGTAGGGGCTGGAGGAGGTTACAGAGATAGTGAGGGGTGTAGGGGCTGGAGGAGGTTACAGAGATAGTGAGGGGTGTAGGGGCTGGAGGAGGTTACAGAGTTAGGGAGGGTTGTCGGTGTTTGAATGGTTCTCAGTTGCTCCTCTGTTTCGTGTTGATTATAATTCAGCCCCTTTGCGGTTTTATCTCTCCCGTTGTTTGAGTTTTGGGTTGTGTATCTGTAAGATTTGTTGGAAATGTCTCTCTCTTCACACCCCCTTTCGGAGGGGGCTCCCTGTTTGCTTTAGTCACCCTCTCTCTGGAGGCTGGACTCACATTTTAAAGCAGGTTCCTGTCCAATTTTTAAACAAATGAAAAATAAGGAAACATTTTTGTGACAATATCAATTTGATGTTTGGCTCACATGTTTCTCAACAATTATTTACACAACAGAACAGTTGATGCAGAAGAAGAAAGATTGACCCAAACACAGAGATTCCCACAGCCCAACATCCCCACAGGGTCAACAAACCCCCAACCCAATCCTCACCCCTCCTCACCCCCCCAACCCAACCCACACCCCCCAACCTGACCCTCCCCCCACAACCTGACCCTCACCCCCCAACCCAACCCTCACCCCCCCTCAACCCCCCAACCCGACCCTCACCCACCCTCACCCCCAACACCACCCTCACCCCCAACCCAACCCTCACCCCCTCAACCCCCAATCCGACCCTCACCCACCCTCACCCCCAACACCACCCTCACCCCCCCAACCCCCAATCCAACCCTCACCCCACCCTCACCCCCAACCCCCACCCTCACCCCCAACCCCACCCTCAAACACCCTCACACCCCAACCCAACCCTCACCCACTCTCACACCCCAACCCAACCCTCACCCCCAATCCGACCCTCACCAACGCTCACCCCCCAACCCCACCCTCACTCCCAACCTGACCTTCACGCCCCAATCCGACCCTCACCCCCAATCCGACCCTCACCCACCCTCACCCCCCCAACCCGACCCTCACCCCCAACCAGAACCCCACCCCCAACCCCACTCACCCCCAACCTGACTCTCACCAACCCTGACCCCCAACCCAACCCTCACCCCCAACCTGACCACACTCACCCTCAGCCCCCAACCCAACCCTCACCCCCCCAACCCGACCCTCATCCCCATCCCGAACCTCACCCTCACTCACCCCCCCAACCTGACTCTCACCTCCAACCTGACCCTCACTCCCCAACTGGACCCACACCCCCCAACCGGACTATCACCCACCCTCACCCCCAACCTGACCCTCACCCTCCAACCTGACCCTCACCCCCCAACCTGACCCTCACTCCCCAACTGGACCCACACCCCCCAACCGGACTATCATCCACCCTCACCCCCAACCTGACCCTCACCCTCCAACCTGACCCTCACCCACCCTCACCCTCCAACCCGACCCTCACCCACCCTCACCCCCCAACCTGACCCTCACCCCCTAACCCCCAAACCGACCCTCACCCACCCTCAATCCAAACCCAACCCTCCCCCACCCACCCTCCCAAATCTGACCCACACCTACCCACCTTCCCGAACATGACCCACCCCCCACCCACCTCTAACCCCTTCCCAACTCCATTTACCCCCACCCACCTCAAACCCCCTCCCAGCCTGAACCACCCCCACCTACCCTCCTGAACCTGACCCACTCCCAACCAACCCGACCCACCCGATCCATCCTCCTCCCACTCAATTCGACCCGACTCACACCCATCCACCCAATTTGACCCGACCCACCCTTACCCACCCTTCCGAACATGCCCCACCCACCTCAAACCCCCTTCCATCCTCACCCACCCCCACCCAACCCAACCCGACCCTCCCCCAACCAACCCAACCTTCCCCACTCACCTCAAACCCCCTCCCAACCTGACCCACCCCCCACCCAACCCGAACCGACCCTCCCACACACACCACAAACCCTGCCCTGCTGTGCGGACCCTGCTCCGCTGTGGGGAAGCTGCTTTGCTGTGGGGAAGCTGCTTTGCTGTGGGGAAGCTGCTTTGCTGTGGGGAAGCTGCTCCCGCTGTGGGGAAGCTGCTTTGCTGTGGAAATGTGCCAAAGCTGTGAGGACAATTGTCAAGACGATCAGAATATGAAGAGGGGTTTCAAACCACGGGGAGAGACCTCGGCAACTGACAGGAATGTGGGGGATGGTCCGGAGTTCGATGGGGAATCATTTCGATTATCCGATCAGGAATAGGTCAGATCCTGGGCTTTGCGAGCCTGATGGGCTTTGTAGCTGCGCACGGACCTCACACTGGAGACATGGCTAATAGGAGGTGGGGAATCTTCCCTAAGACACAGAGAGAGAGAGAGAGATGATTGGACTCAGAGCATGGACAGTGTAGAGCGAGCTTTACTCTGTATCTAACCCCGTGCTGTACCTGTCCTGGGAGTGTTTTGATGGGGACAGTGTAGAGGGAGCTTTACTCTCTATCTAACATC